>JAKELH010000609.1:0-44279 GCA_021525015.1 Lactarius pseudohatsudake | reverse complement strand
ATTAGCGCCACTCACTCCCGCTCCTATTGGGGACGACGCACCGTACTGAGCGTGGAGCTCATCCCGTAGGTCAGAAAGGGAGATCCCCCGGACGAATTCCTGATATGCCAACCAGAACTTTGATGCCGCGGCCAACCTTGGACCAGGAAAGTGAGCCAGGGGATGAAGGTAGATATTGTAGAAAGCAGTGAAAAAGGCCCATGCCAGACCGATGGCGATGACGGCGATGAGGACGTGCCAGTGCTGGACAATGACTGGCTTCAGAAGGGGGGCAAGCTGAGACATGGTACCAGGCTATGGAGAACATCGAAGTGAGGCCCAGTTGGACGGGGACGAGGGCTAGCCTTTGACATAAAAAGCCTTCAAGCTGCGACGGTGGCCCAATCCGTTCTGTCGTCCATGGTGCATATTATGCGGAGCTGCCTTGAATTAATTAACAGCAGCACAAGCAGGCTGAGGTCTGGGATTCCCTCCTTGAGACCTGTTCCGGGCCGAGCGCTGAGCACCGAGTGACAGACACGAAGAGTTTGTACCATAGAGACTCGGAGTGCGAAGCATCAAGACGAACCGCGGAGAGTTTCAGAGGCACACTGGCAGAAGCAAAGTAGAAGTTGGGTAGCACCGGCGACCGATGGCCGATGAAAGCTTTGGAAGGTGGTAGTCTTGGTGGTAGTGATGGTAGTCAACTTGCCATATTCTATACTTGTCATTCCTAGACCGGGCGATCGTGCTCCTAGGTCCTAGGTGACCCAAGTGGAGCAGTCCACCCACGGCAACGCAATCATCGAACCGGAATCTCTTCCATTCAACGAATAAATAGTAGTGGGTATAGGCGTGACGAACCTCCCCGAAAAGCGGGATGCAGCTCGGTCGGTCGAAACGAGAGAAAAAAACAAATCTCCAACGTTCTGCCATTGGCGTTTGAGCAGTGAACGCTGCAGCAGAAGCCAGTGTGCCAGGCGCGTGCAGCAAACGCAGGCCGCGGATAGTGACAGAATCAACATTCCAACCGTGAGTGAGAAAATCGATGTGTTTACTCAGTGGTCCCGTCCGAACCACTCGAGTGGAGAGAAGGTGGACAGCCACGTCGCCAGAAATGGTCCACGCGGTTATCGATATCGGCTGTGGCGCGTTGACGAAATATAACAGCGAGGCTACATTCGAGAGGTATTTCCTCTGTGCGAGTCTGCCGCTGGAGGATTCAGACTCACATAGCCTATGCGGGCGGCGGTCGCTGACAACGAAGCAAACGTATTGTTCACAAACGTTGCCGTCGGTCCCTCGGCACTCTGGACGGCGTTTTGGAAGACTGCAGCAGGGAGTTGGAGCTGAATGGCTCCCGCCCGCGCATTCACAAAAGGATCAGATATGAGATTCGTCCAGTTGAGGCCATTATACGCTCGTGAGGGCCAGTGATGTTACCGGCACTAGGTTTTTTTTTGAACTATTTACAGTATATCCCGGAATGGGTACCATGGGTCCAGGGTCCATGTTCGGGTCCATTTCGGCGTCAGCCTGCGGTGGGGATGAACGAGTGGGCGTGTGCTGTGGCCTTTTTTTCCCGTGCTCAAGCGAAGTCACACTTGGGTTGTGAATTGATTCACGATTATCGTAGTAACGTGAATTCCCATCAGAGCCATACGTACATTGCAGGCATCAGCGCTGCGCTGAACAAAGTTCAAACTACGTGTCATGTGGCGTGCTATTCACAACCGCTATGCGCCCCCCATGCGCCCCAGCAGTGCCAGTACCGCATGTCACTCCACCGCCGGCTTGCAATAAACATGTAGGGGTTCCCCAACAAATACAGGCACAAAGTGTTCTTTAATTTTCAAACTTGCGGGCCTACGTCGTGGCAAAAATGTTTATTTTATCAACGTTCGATAAGAAACGAAACACGCACCTCGACTCATCGCGTTGTGGGTCGAACCTTCGGAATAGATGCGCGAGCACCGTATACAGTTTTTGTACGCTAGATTCACCCCGAAGCAACTGCGCGGGCCCTTTGAAAATACACTCAACGCAGCCTCACACGCTTTGGCTTCCGGTCCTAACCATCGTTCGGGCAGAAACTCTTCCGGGCGTTCGTACATGATCGGCGACCGATGCACAAACACGAAACTGGCCAACAACCGTCTGCACAACCGAATAAATGTAAACAAGCCAGAAGAACGGAGCTGGCAGCGGCGGCGTGGCGTGGTGACGTCACGGCGGAAAAAACTTGCAACTTACCCCACCAGGAATGAACGATCCTGGAGATGACGGCGCCTTCCGGGGGAGACGACACGCGGGTGGGCGAACCGCGCTTGGAAACATCCGGAGGCCCTCTTTGATAACGGCCGTCTGCGTGGCACGGACCTTCCATCAGTTTCTTTTTATTTTTGACCTGCATTCGCAACACATCCGGTGATCGCACGTACCAGGTAAGGCAACTTTTCCAGCATCTCGTATCGCGGGACATCTTCTAATGCGGGCCACGCCGCACGGAGCTCCGCCCTCAGCCGCTCGAGAGTCGCCGGGTTGTGAAGTAGGTAGTGCGTGGTGGTCGTGAGTGCGACACCCGTCGTGTCTGCACCTGCGCCGAGCAGGATTCCAGCTTCGTCCATAAGGCTCTTGCGCGACGGGAGCGGACGGCCCTTGTTAGCCTCTGGAGAGAGGAGGGCGTGGTAGATGATCGGGTGGGCCGCGAGCTCGAGCTCCGACGGGTTGCGGAGGACCGCGTCGATCTGCGCGGCGAGAATCTAGTTTTGCACAGATCAGCGCCGCACAATTTTTGACGTGCGAGACGTCGACGGCGTATCATGATGTCTCGAGAAGGGGCAACAGACGGACCTCGCGAAGGTGAAACAGCGCAGCTAGAACGGGCGAGCCCGTGGTCTTAGCGAGCCAGGCGGGGAAGCGATGCACGAGAAAGGCCAAGACGCTGGAATATTTGCAGAGGCTCACCACGGGTACCGTCTCGTCGAGCGCAAGCACGATTTCCGCCTCAAAATCCGGGGCCCTGGTCGCCTCGAGCGACTTGTCGTAGCAAAAATGCATGAGGACATCCGTCGCGAAGCACCGGAAGCCGAGATATATATTGCTCGATTTTCCCGCTGCATATTGCTCCGCAAGAGCGTCAGAGAATATGTTTACCTGGTCGACCGGGTGAGTATACTATTCGGGACATGCGACCTCGTGAGACCGACCAGCTCCTGTATCAGGTCCTGCATCTTGAGAATGGACGATCGAGAGAACATCGGACTGAGCACGTCGCGACGGATTTTTGCGTCTTTGTATTTAATAAAGCAGGCCGAAGATTCATCCATGCCGAATGCGCGATAGACGGCGGTGTCCTTGTCCCACTTGTTCTTCACGTTGTAGATCTCATTGTACGCGTGCGGGTTCGAAAAGTGGAGCTGCTCCTCATGGAAATCAATCGCCAGCAGAATCGGCCTCGACAACTACGTACCAAGTTTGGTTGCAGACGGACGATGTCGCCTAATAACGACACGGCGATCGGGTCAACGTCACTCACGCCCACTCCTATTGGGGACGACGCACCGTACTGATCGTGGAGCTCATCCCGCAGGTCAGAAAGGGAGATCCCCCTGACGAATTCCTGATATGCCAACCAGAACCTCGAGGCTGCCGCCAACCTTGGACCAGGAAAGTGAGCCAGGGGATGAAGGTAGATATTGTAGAAAGCAGTGCAAAGGGCCCATGCCAGACCAATGGCGACGACGGCGATGAGGACGTGCTGGACAGATACTGGCTTCAGGAGGGGGGCAAGCTGAGACATGGTACCAGGCAGTATCATGATGGCGAACTTTGAAGTGGGGCCTAGTTGGGACGAGGGCCAGCACTTAACTTAAAAGAACTTCTAGCTGCGGCGACGGCCCAATCAAGGACCCAGTCTTGTCATATTATGCGTGATTTGGTTTACAGCAGCACAAGTAAACTGAGGCCCGGAATTCCCATGAAACTGATTGCGAGCTAAGCGCTGAGCGCTGAGCACTGATGGACACAGAGCTTGCAAGCTACCATATGGAGTGTGGAAGTATCAAGAAGCCAAGCCACACGAAGCCGACAGGGCTTCAAAGGCGCAGAAGCAGAGAAAGTCCGGTTGTAGAAGCCCATGATACTGAGAAAGAGAGAAGATAAGAACTTTCGCTCTTCTCCTGCCAGCGAAAGGCCTGAACGTCCTGAACGTCTACTCACTCACATCCCCAATATAAATACCTCGCCGCTCTGCCATATCTCTACAACCTGCGACCGATCGCCGATGAAAGCTTTGGAAGGTGGTAGTCACGGTGGTAGTGGTGGTAATCAACTCGCTACTTGTCATTTTCGGACCGGGCAATCGTGTTCACCTGGGTGACCTAAGTGGACCACCCAACGCAATCATTGCTGAACCATTCAATGGATAAATAAAGTGTGGGTATAAGCATGACGATCCTCCCGTAAAGCGGGATGCAGCAGCCTAGGTCGGTAAACGAGAAAAATAAACAAATGTCCAGTTAACAATATCATCAGGACACTCGGCGGGGCCGTGGAGGTCACTCGTTCGTCGATGGACCTTCGTTTCTGGGCGTCCAGCCAAAGAAACTCCTCCGCCACCCGGGAGGACTATGCGCTTCCTCGAAGCCGGGTTCTCCTTCGGTCACAATTTTCATCCGGAGTGGATCTATCCGGAAACGGAGGTTTTGCAACGCCTGACTTATATCCTCTGGGCGCTGCCGTCCGTTCAGTAGTTCTGCCATTGGCGTTTGAGCAGTGAACGCTGCGGCAGAAGCCAGTGTGCCAGGCGCGTGCAGCAAACGCAGGCCGCGTCGGTCATGACGATGCAGCAGATGCATGATGGTGCCGAACAGCGCCAATACCAACATCCCAACCGAGAGAAGGTGAGTAGCGACGTCGCTAGAAATGGTCCTCGCGTTGACACCTATTTGGCACAAAAAAATTTGGACACACGTACGATAAGAAAAGGCGCTTCTGGAAGGTCCACACGGTCGCCGATATTGGCTGTGGCGCGTTGACGAAATATAACAGCGAGGCTACATTCGAGAGGTATTTCCTCTGTGCGAGTGTCATCAAATGTTCTGTGCCTGTCGCTGGAGGACTCACATATACGGTCGCTGACAGCGAAGCAAACGTATTGTTCACAAACGCTGCCGTCAATCCTTCAGCGCTCTGGACGGCGTTTTGGAAGACTGCAGCAGGGAGTTGGAGCTGAATGGCTCCCGCCCGTGCGTTCACAAAAGGATCAGATATGAGATTCGTCCAGTTGAGGCCATTATACGCCTGTCCGTATAGTGGAGCACCAGTGATGTTACCCGCATACTGCGAAAGCTGCCCTTGTCCTGCGGTAAGATTGCCAAGTGGCCTGACTTGAGTCAGATTGGTGGAGGCAAGATCTATCGTTGCCTCGACGTTCAATAGCGTGATCTGCGGTGCGCACAAAGTCACGGAGGCCATCGCTTTGGGACTATACGTGAAAAACCAGAAGATGGCCGGTGCAAAAGAGGAATTGGTCGTGTCGAACGCAGTGCAATTCGACATTGTCTGGGCACCAAATAGGTGGACCGAAGTGTTGTTGACTTGCCAGGAGTATTGACAACCATTGAATGTCGCGCTGTTGTTCCAACCGCTGCCATCAGAGAGCTTGTTCAATGTGACAGGCTAGAGCCTAGGATCAGTATATCGGACAAATGCCATTGCCGGTCACTGGCTCACTTGATCTGGATCACGGCATCCGGGGTCAGAAAGGATGGCGGTCGTGTTTGTTTTCAAAGTCCCATTTGTCGCCAAATTCAAGGGTAGCTGACGAAAATGAATCAGCCTGAAGTGCTGGCGCCACTGGGAATTTGAATTGCCTCAAGGGTACCAACGGTGTAACCGCCGTGTACAAATGCTGGATCCCCGAGACCATACACTATTGAGGCAGACGCGAGCCCCGAGGCACCCAAGAAACCTACACAGTAATCGCAATGAGCAGTAGGCACCAGCAAAGCGCACTAGGAACGCACTTGTTAGATCTTGAATTTGTTCGTCTTGATTCAGAGATATTGCCCGGAGGTTGTTCACACTTGTATCTGAGATGCGGAAGTGAGTAAAGAAGCACAAAAGTACATGTCACAAGCGCTACCTGGAAATGACTTGTACACATCCCGCACACTAAATAGCGCAGCAGCAATAGGCTGGAAAGAGAGTGCGACCAGGGCCATGAGGGATGTAAGTGCTACAATGTAGTGCCGGTTGGAAGTCGCTTCGAACCATACGAGCGCGTTACTAGAACTCGTCAGCTAGAGTAGGGGTAAGGCAATTCCTGATACGAACTGTGTACGGGTGTAATCGAGGAGCAGGCTACGTTGAGGGGGGGAGCCACCGTGCAGAAGATCAACGTAGGGCTATGATGTTGGGACGGGGACGGGGAGGTTTGATTAAGAAACGGGATTTATAACGACAAAATGACTTACCTGAAGACGCTTCACTTCGACGTCCGTCCACGCCCATAATCCAACCAAAATCATAGTAACGCCAACGGGGGAAGCGTCTGCGAGTCAGCATATCCAGTAAGCAAGCCGCGCAATACAATGAAGCCCATACGCACGTATACATAATGCAAAACACCCTTCTCCGCGTTGTCCTTAGTTGGCCACCCTGTTCAGAAGATCGGGAATCGTGCGAGATCGCTACACAAGGAGATACGTACCATCATTCTTGTGGCTGTAGTGGAGTGCGACCTCTAAGGCAATGGCGCCAGCGACGAGCACACATACATAGGGGATCCAGAACCACGTTCTTAGTGGTATTGGGACCCACTGTGCATCAGAAGGGGCTGGTATTTTACTGGACGTCAGGAAGCGTATGATGAGATGGGATGTTGCTTGCCATCACCATTACGTGTTTCTTCAGAGGCTTTATAGAGCTTTTCGGGGTTTAAGTCTGCGTGTTTGCCATCATCACCGCCCGCAGGCACAGCGACTGGCATGTCCACCTGCTTGAAACTTTGCGGAGGAGAATCCAGATTCGCGTTTATCTTGTGCCACCGGAATAAAGTAACGGGGAATTTGACAGAGTCATTAATTCATTGGGGACAGGACGGCATGCATGAGTGCATGACTTACCCCGGATTGTCCCATTATGACCACTCGGGCGCCAGGAGGGGGGGAGGTAGAACCTATACCGTACGCGGAGGACATGTACTCAGTGGAGGAGAATGGTCGACTTCAGGGTGGGGGGACGTTATGAAGAGGTTGGGCGTTGGGCATCAATTGAATTAGAAGCGACAGCGACAGGAACGGCGTACAGATCCTGGGCGTCATCCTATTGGAGTTGATGTGGACAGCGTGATTTTGAATTTTGAGACCAAAATCAAGTGGCAAATACGTAAACGCTGATTCGCCTAAGCCTCTTGGCCCGCCCTAGAACAAATTGTTATCTCACTCCTTCCTCACAGGCAATGATAACCTTTCACGCACACATCTTCAACTTGTTTTGTAGTCGAACTGCATCGAATTGCCACGGACACAAAAAACTTTCTCACGCTCTTCGTGTCAATTGTCCTCGCATCGGGCCGCCTGGCTTCAACGAGACCTCGGCCACCGCCTACACCTGGCCTCATCCGAGATTATCTCGGGAACTATTAACAAGAAACTTACTGTTGTTTCGCATCGTATCGGCTATCATACATGTATATTGCAGCTCGAGGATCTTCCTTTCGTCTTATGGGCCTATGTCGTTGAAATACCTGTGCGGGTGATAGCAAGGGTTTTCTTCCGGAAGTTCCGTCAGGGTCAAGGTCAGGGTACTCACGAAACTCGTCGGCTTGCAGTCTGCCTGCGCATCACGGGCTACCCGGGATGCCAAATGGTCGGCCTGAATGAACCTCTGGCTTTTGCTTTGGTTACAATCTGTACTCGATGGTGATCCGTGATTGCGTGATTGTCTGCCTAGCCGCGATCGCGTGATCCTCGGAGGGATTCAGCAAGGGATTCAGATTATCATGCTACTCTCATCGCCGGGGGCCTGCCATCATAAATTGCGCTGGGCGCGATTGATTTGCTTCGTGTCTGGAAAACACAAGTTACCCATGTGTTTCCAAACCCTGTGCCAGTGGCACCTGTTCTCTTTTTTTTTTTTGGATCAGTTTATATCCCCGATGACATGTAGCTAGTACAGAAGCGGGTCGCAGTCGAGTCTGAACTACATTTGAGAAACCGATAGTCCATAGGCGGTAATCCCCCACGAGTCGGAGGCGCAAGAGACAAAGCGCAATATTACAGCACTCAGAGGCTCCCGTAAAGGTGGCCCGGGTTGTGAAACAGAGAAGTCCAGAGGCGGTACCGCCATGATAAAGGTCATTTGTCAAGTTAGACAATCGGAGAAACGAAACGGAACAACGGTTAGAGTTACCTAGTCAGGTTCCAATGGCACATCGAGCGGGGGTACGATGTTCACGGGGAGAGGGCCTTGCTCCGGCTGGAAGCCAGCACGAGACAGTTGGATGAAGGTCATGAGGCGCTTGGCCCCCCCTTTGGAGGTGGTGAAGAGTTGTGAATATGAGTGGCACCTGTTCTCACAACTACTGATGCATATCCGAGCGATGTTGCGGCGTATGTTTGACGGACTTACAGATTGTCGAGGTTTTATTTTCTTCTCGCCGTAGTCTATCCTCATATACAATATCGATGGCACTTCATCGCTTCATGATCGATGCATCGTGCATCATCAGGAGTGTTTGAGTGTTTGTGGCTTGGTTTGTAGGGTAACGGACTCAAAGATTAATCAAGACAGTCCATGAATTCAGAGAAGGGCTAAGTACTTCTACGGTATGAATATGGACTCCTTTCCGAGCTCCTTTACCAAGCTAGACAGTATCGAAGCAAGATAAGAATACGCTAAGAAGACTATTTGCTGTTGCACTACTATACTTCAGAGGTCGCGGGGGGAGCAACGCGACTTCTGTACACACGAGTGCGGTGACGAAGCCTACGAGATTCATGGCAGAATATCAATATCTTTCACAAGTAGTTGACAAATGTACGGTGGTGAAGCAAGTGAAACACGCAGTGCGTACAAACACAACTGCGGCGAATCCCGAATTATATAATCTACACGTCGCGTCGCAGTCGCGTTATTCAGACGCCGTACAATCGCGAGCACGAACGCGAGCAGCCTGAGACAATTCGACATGTCATTGATGTACGGGAAAGAGAAAGAAGACGAGACGGGTATGTTCTCAGTCGGCTTCATGTATCCTCGCGCTTACGATTTCTAAGATTCTTTTGACCCCGGTTTTATATCGTTCTTCAACAAGCTCCCCCCAAAGTCGCCAGATACTAACGGCACCATCCGGCTTTTCTTCAGGAAAACTGGCAACGATGACTTCTATAGTGCGCACGGTCCTGATGCACTCTATGTCGCCCGACACGTATATCACACCAATTCTGTCCTCAAATATCTCGGTTCAAAGGCGGGAGGTTTACCCAGCGTCACTCTCAGGCCCACGGTTGCGACTTCCTTTCTAAGAGAGGCCTTGACGAGCAGGCAGCTAAAAGTAGAAATCTGGATTCCCGAGGCTGGCCATAGCAAAAAGGTCTCTAAATTCAAATTGGATAAGGAAGTAAGTCAAGCCTTTCTGATTATCTTATTTCGATTAACCTTGGTTCAAAGGCGTCACCTGGAAACTTGCAAGCTCTAGAGGATACGCTCTTTGTCAATAATGACATATTATCTCCACCTGTCATCATGGCGGTGAAGCTGGCTACGACCCCGGTAGTTCCTGGTTCGTCTGGCAAAGCGAAGTCCAAGACTGTAGGTATTGCATTCGCAGATACTAGCCTGCGGCAATTTGGAGTGGCAGATTTCGTGGACAACGATGCATTCTCCAACGTTGAGGTGCGTTCTTGTACTTTCATGGGTAGCGAGGGTACTAATGTTTCTCCCCAGACCCTCGCCATTCAACTAGGAATCAAGGAAGCGATTGTATCAACAGGCACCGCCTCCGGTGGAACAGATCGTGATTTCGATCTTAAAAAGCTCAAAGATGTCCTTGATAGATGCGGTATTGTCATTACCGAACGGAAACCTAGTAAGTATATGCGTACCAACTGCGCCACTTATTTCCAACACGAACCATTTAGGCGAATTTATGGCAAAGACAGTCGAGGAGGATCTCACTCGTCTGTTAGCACCTCTAACAACGGGTGCTAGTACGACAGAAGGTTCAACCGTGATTCGTACGCAGTCCTTATAGGCTATCCCGCCCACGCTAATTCATCTTTCGGTAGCGCAACTCGGCCTACCTACCGCCCCGTCCGCTGTCGCAGCGCTGATCACGTACCTCGGTCTTCTCTCCGATTCGTCCAATCACGGTGCTTGGTCTATCCGTACACATGATTTGGGACAATATATGCGCTTGGATGCGAGTGCTTTACGCGCCTTGAATCTCATGGACAGCGGAAACGTAAGTTCGGCCTCCGAGAAACGGCATCTGTCTGACAAGGCACCGCAGGGCTCTGGAGCAAAGAACACGACGCTTCTTGGACTTTTGAACAAATGTAAAACCGCACAAGGGACCCGGATGCTCGGAAGCTGGTTAAAGCAGCCACTTGTCAATCTCCATGAAATCCGTATGTTGCCCAGGTTAGGCACCTTTATGGTTATTGATACCTCTGGCGATTTAGTGAGAAGGCAAGACCTGGTTGAGATGTTCGTCGAGGACTCAAACACACGTAGGACGCTTCAGGTGGGCTACGACTCATTCGATTTGAAACAACGGAGAGTCCAACGATAGTACCAGGACGACTTCATGAAACTAATGCCCGACATGAATCGTATAAGTAAACGATTCCAGAAATCAGTTGCTTCTCTTGAAGATGTCGTGCGAGTCTATCAAGCGGTTCTGAAGGTAATGTCTTTAGAGCTCTTGGAACGACCACTCCTAACTATTCCCTTCTCCAGTTGAGCGGCCTTATTGAGGCTCTAAAGCATATGAACACAAACACCGAACGTGGCCAGGAGCTTATCCAAGAGGTTTATTTAAGACACCTCGAAGAGCATGCTGCTAGCCTCGACAAGTACGCCGAGATGGTTGAGCAAACGCTTGACCTCTCGGAACTTGACAGACATAATTACGCTATCAAACCAGACTACGATCCCCGCCTGCAGAAGCTGGCAGATCAAATCAGTGCAGCACGGGATGGGCTGGACGGAGAACATCGGGACGTAGCAAACGACCTTAGCCTTGAGCTCGATAAGAAGCTGCATCTAGAAAATTCGACGTCATATGGGTATGCATTCCGACTGACGAAAAACGTGCGTGAATTATGTACTTTCAACCGTGCCGTATAGTCGCTCAAAGGTCTACCAGGACTCGCGGGCTATCAGTAACAAGCGAAAATACATCGAACTCGGGACCATCAAGTCGGGGGTTTACTTTACAACAACGAAGCTGAAGAATTTTGCAGTAGAATACCAAGAGGCAACTGAAGCGTATTCGCGTACTCAGAGTGGACTTGTCAAGGAAGTTGTATCGATCGCATGTCAGTACTCTTCTCCTCGCGATGGTCATAATATTGAAACCGTTGTAGCGACGTACACTCCGGTGCTGGAATCCTTAAATGCTGTCCTGGCACATCTAGATGTGATTTTGAGGTAGGTCTCTAACTCATAGCTGATTGACGATGTGACTCGACCTTCGTAGCTTCGCCCATGTTGCTGTCAATGCCCCCGAAGCATATGTGAAACCAACTGTCGTCGAGAAAGGTTTGTTAACTGAGCATCAACAGTCTTTCCTGTCTTATCTTCGTCCGTAGGCACCGGCAATCTCGTGCTCAGAGACGCGCGGCACCCCTGTCTCGAAGTGCAAGACGACATAAGCTTTATTCCGAACGACGTAGAGATGGTCAAAGGTATGCCTTGCCATCCTCAGCTCGACGCCAGGTTCTTACCTTGTTTACCCTATCCCGACAGACAAAAGCGAATTCCAAATTATCAGTATGTTCAGCACTCTTGTATTGGCATTACTCTGACCGGCGACAACCAGCTGGTCCAAATATGGGGGGCAAAAGCACGTTCATTCGTCAGGTATGTCTTGAGCAGCTTAACCACCGCGCTTGGAGAGTTCATGGCTTGGTTCAGGTTGGGGTTATCGCGCTTATGGCGCAGATTGGTTCATTCGTATCTTGTTCGGAGGCCCAGTTGCCCATATTTGACTCGATTTTATGCCGCGTCGGGGCAGGGGACAGCCAGCTAAAGGGTATCTCAACTTTCATGGCCGAAATGCTAGAGACTGCGACGATTCTCAAGGTTAGGCTTCGCGTCTGAATTTTTACTTGGCTCTTATCCTGAAAAAACAGTCCGCCACAAAAGACTCGCTCATTATCATCGATGAACTTGGAAGGGGTTCGTCGAGGTTATTGACAAGACGAGTTACTTCCGCTTACACTTTCACTTAATTTAGGGACGTCCACCTATGATGGATTCGGGCTGGCTTGGTCCATATCTGAGTACGTACGTCACGCGAGGCGCCTTTGCTCGTATTGACCGTGAGCAGAAAGATCGCCTCAGAGATCCACGCCTTTTGCCTATTTGCCACACATTTCCATGAACTCACGGCGTTGGACCAAGAACTCAGCCATGTGAAAAATTTGCACGTGGTCGCCCACGTAGGAGAGTCGGACGGCCAGTCCAAGGACCGTGACATCACATTGCTTTACAAAGTAGAACCTGGTGTGCTTTTCTATAAAAAAAAATCGGACTGTCGATGCGCCCAGCTGACCAGGACGCTAGGCGTTTCCGACCAAAGCTTCGGCATACACGTGGCCAGGATGGCAAACTTTCCTGAACCAGTCGTCCGAGTAAAGCCTATCTTGATAGTAACATGTGTAGCTCACTGAAATCCTCGTAGCTCGCCAAACGCAAGGCCGCTGAACTAGAGGACTTTGGCACTGGTAAGTCTTTGATTGCGACATCGATTTTCACTGCAAGGCTCAGTCTCTCCATTCCACCAGAGCAACAAGAATCGCTGTTCTCCCCAGAGGTCATCGAGAGCGGTGTCCAAATTGTCGAAGAACTACTGAAGAAATGGGCGTCACGCTCTCCTTTGGAAACATCCGCAGTTGACGGTGAAGACGTCGTCATGTCAGACGATCTTTCCCCAGAAGCCCAACTAGATGAGCTCAAGAGCTGCTTTTCTGACTACCAGAGCAGGATAGAGAGCAATCCATGGATCCAAAGTATCTTGGCATCTCTGTAGATACCTTTGTAGCATCGGCGATCGGCGACGCCAGCGCGCCATTTCAGCTCCACCGTAATTTCATTGTACTTTACTTACGCCCGCATTCGATGTGCCATAAATATGATGCCCCGACGTCCTATGCTCTCTCTTCGGATGTTTGTCAGCAAGAATAGCCTGCCCTCGCCTCGAGTTGCCTAGCTCCTAGTTAATGGTTGCACAGGAAGAGCATAGCTTCACACGAGAGAATTTTCAGTCACTGAATACGTATACGGTACCAAGACTATGTTAAGTCGTATTTGTTCGGTTGCCAGGCCAATACTGAATAGAGGTTGATTTTAACGTTACTATACGCTTGACTGAGCACATCGTCACTACATTAGATGTTAATCAACAACTTGAAGGTTCGTATAGTGGTCTTAATTAAGCCTTGGTTCAGTTTCCCCGTTTTATCATACGAAGTGCAACTAGAATGCACGTGTTAGCTCAATGCGCAGAGTGTCAAGGTGCTACTTACGGTTCCTTACGGGAATGGCTCGACGAACGATAATATGATGGCCCTTGCATTGGCTTCTGCCAATGTGTGAAGAGCATTGACAACGGCACTGTGCGATCGATTCCACACGACCGTGAGTAGCGTTCAGGTACGCGATCCGGGGTCGTGGGGAAACCGAAATGGAGGTGTGAGAGTATCAGTCACTCAGGCGCACATGCGGGATTCAGCGTCCCAGGTCCAGTCATGACGAGTCTGTTGTTGAATTTGTACGCATGTATGTATTGTTACACATGTAACTTGAAAAACGTTTTTCAACATCATGAATGCTGCAGCGGGATAATTAGAGCCATTGGGTCACATGAAACCACGCTAACACGAGGCTGGTGCGGGGCCGACTCCTACTCACCAACTTTTCCTAAGCAAAGTGAGTCAACATCTGAATGGTCAGTCCGACTAAATGCCATACCTCGACACGCAACCTCAGGAACTGATAGTTGAGGAACTTGAAAGTCAAGCTGATCAAGGTACTGTTTGTAATCGGTTAAGATAAGGAGTGTCGACTCGGGCCACGAAGTCCTCCAAATACTCATTTGATCCTGCGAATATCATTGAGAAGATACGGGGAAGAACAATCCGTGTTTCTGGAGGCAGGGTTATTCGACCACGGCGGGAGATCGGTTGTTGGGATGCAACAAGAAGATTGCTGAGCCTGGACGATCCAGCCAGACACGCAACCAAAGCCTCAGGTGAGAAGTAACCACTCTCTGGTATGTTGTAGAGCCGAAGGTTAACGAGGTCACTTCGGACAAAATACGGTTCTTTTCCTTGGTGTCACCAAGGATTCTTATCCAATACACCGATGTTAAATAGACGTTATACAACTGATACATCCTGTACATGTGACTGAAAAGGCGTCAAATATATGCAAGGCGAAGTTGTACTTATTGCCGGGTCGGGAATATCCTGCACTCGTCACGCGAGCCGCGCGGCGACCATCATATTTTCAAATTCGGAGAGGCCCATGGTCTTGTCTGGTGAAGTTGAGAAAACATCGAGCATCTCAATCATCTATGGGCAGTCAAATCGGCTGTTGTACAAGCCTTTGTTGAAAGTCGAGCCGACGAACCTCTTCCATCTTTATTTTTTCATTCAAAACGGTAGCAGCAGCGCTCAACTCGCGCACACCAAGACGTCTGAGCTTGGCCACGTCTTCGGGAACTCCGGGGAAGAAAAGCAAAAATGCCTGCAGGCACTCGCGTCGCTGCCTGGGGGTAATCTCCATGGCTGCGCTCGCAGAGACAGAGTCGCCCCGTCGTGGAGTCACGGATTGGGTCTTCCTCGGGCGAGTTTTCCGAGTCGCTTTGTGGTCTGGAGTGGACGCAGAGGTAGACTTGCGTGGTCGTTTCCGTGATTTAGCCACGGCGGAGGTATCACGATACTCATCTGAGGAGGACTCCCCCAGACCAGATGACGAATTTTGGTCAATGTCACCTGCGTCGTCGTCGTCGATACCAACGTCGCCCCCCTCTTCCACGCCCTCTTCGCCTCTGCCGTCGTCCATGAGAGCGGCGCATACTGCCCTCCAGTCCCTAAGGCTAACACGCTCCTCAGTTTCGTCGCCTTCTTCAGATGTAGCCACGGTGTTGCGCCCGCGCCGAGTAGAACGGGGGGGCGACATGTGGTCGTCTCCCCAACCTGTTGCCGCATTGCGAAACACGGCGAGAACATCTTCGTCGTCCGGCGGGAGGTCTAGGAACTGAAGGGCATGTGGAATGCGCGATAGGGGAATATACGATGGTCGTTCATCTCCCTCGCGCTCATTCCCACTTCCCCGAACGGCCGCGGGAGGAGAGGGTGGGAGGAAGCCGCCAGCCATATTGTCATCATCGTCTAGTAGGAAGCCACCAGGGGTGTCATGAGTTAAGCCAACGGTAAATGTACCAGAGCCCCGCTGATCGGAAGTTAATGCGGTGTGAAAAGCGTTGTCAATGCGAGATCGTAAGTTGAGAGCGAGTGAAAGAAAGCCGACATCATCGTCATTCGACATGATTGAACCCGTGAGAAAGAACGGGAAAGTGACTTGCTTGATTGCGATGACCCGTCCAAAGGTTCGTTCAGATTGGATTCTTTCCTAATATTTCACCTGAATGTTGCTCAGAAATATGCGCGGCGTAAAAACCCCAAGGGGGGTGACGCAACTGCAGCGGATGATGAAAAACGCGAGGATCACTTGGAAAAGTCTGATATGCAAAACAGTAAATTCGAGGCGTATTACAGAAAGCAACTCCCACTTGACGACGAAGAGTGGTCCAAATTTATGGACACCTTCAGGGAGCCCTTACCATCGACATTCCGAATCGCCGGTGGACGAGAGTGCGTCAACCTTTCGCAGCGCAAATGACGGAAATAACATGACACTATCCAGGACTGCAGCTGTGCTCACCTCCGTGATGGAGAAGACTTATATCCCTCATCTCTCTGATGTCGAGTTCGAGGGTCAACTCGTTCCTCCGCCCGTTCCCATTCCATGGTAAGCCCCTAGCTGAGGTCGTTGAACCAATCATCATGTCGACTACTTGCCGATGAGGTATCCCAAAGGCCTTGCCTGGCAACTCAACGTACCAAAACGAGTTCTACGTAAATCACCGGAATTCAAAAGATTTCACTCTTTTTTGGTCTTTGAGACTGAAGTGGTATGCCTCACAGCTCGTCTCTACCTCATCACCGCAGTAATCTTGGTGGTACTATCTCACAGGGTAATATAACTCGACAGGAAGCTGTCTCTATGCTCCCTCCGCTCTTCCTCGACGTGCAACCGCACCATCTCGTTCTGGATATGTGCGCCGCACCCGGATCGAAGGTTCGCTGCTTATAGTCCCCATTTCCGCGCGTAACACCTAGCCTGTGTCGTGCAGACATCTCAGCTCCTGGAATCTTTGCACTCTTCCCAGTCTCTGCTCGAGTCGAGTGTGCCTCCCGGTCTATTGGTAGCCAACGATAGCGACTCCAAGCGGACGCAGTTGCTCATACACCAAACCGCACGGCTCCCGAGTCCAGCGTTCGTAGTGACCAACCTCGACGCATCGATCTTCCCGACACTCTACCTTCCGCGCGAGAACACGAGGGACTCCGAGTCGTCCGGGCGCAAAACTCGGCAGTCCCCGCTCCTCTTTGACCGGATCCTCTGCGACGTGCCCTGCAGCGGAGACGGAACCATTCGTAAGAATGTCGGAATCTGGAAGAGATGGAGCCCGATGGACGGCAATGGTATACATCCGTACGTGTTTTGGCCTTGGCACATGCCTTTGGAGTACATGCCCACAGCCCTTTCAAGGCTTCAGCTCCGTATCTTGCAGCGCGCCATGCGTATGCTACGGCAGGGGGGCAGGATCGTCTACTCGACCTGCTCGTTGAATCCGGTAGAAAACGAGGCTGTGATCGCGGAGGCGCTCAGGACCTCTCCTGGTACGTCCCCAATCGTGATTGAACCAGGGTCCCACATAGGTCTGTTCAGGATTCGAGCTGGTCGACGTATCCGATTCGCTTCCCGCCCTCATCCGGCGCCCTGGTTTGAAACACTGGTTCCCGTCGGTCAGCCGAGACCCGCAATTCTTTGATAGCTATGAAGAGTATGTCGCGTCGCCTCCGGATGGAAGAGGCGGCGCGCGTCTCGCGCAGAGTCATTGGCCACCAACGGAGGAGTTTAACCTGGATCGATGGTGCGTCTTTCTCTCGGCTGAGCACTTTGATATCCTGTCTCACAACGTATGACAGCATTCGTATCTACCCGCACCTACAGGATACGGGTGGTTTCTTCCTAGCTGTACTGCAACACAAACATTCGAGGGCAATTGCCAAAGTATAGACTCACCTCCCCCTCCCTTTCAGGTTGCATACACTCAATGTCCGTCGCTACAGAGAAGGAAAACGCCCAGCCCAGGACTCAGCAGAGGTACCCGACGTAAAGAAGGCCCGCCGTGACGACGGTGAGGACGATTTGATGGCCCCTGCGACCGAGCCCCCCAAAAGCAAAAGTATGCACTGTCTATTTGTCTATTTCACGAGCGAAATTGACCACACTCCAAGGTGACCAGCCAACTGACCCCACTCCCGCTGAGACCAGCAAAGCAGCTCAAGATCAGGTTCAAAGACAAGAGCAAGAGCAAACGGCTATCGGAGACAGTGGGTTTAGAGAGAATCCATTTACATTTGTCTCGCCGGACGACCCAATCATTGAAAGTTGCATGCAAGTCTTCTCCAGCTCCTCCCAGAAACATTCTCATGTGTTCTCCAACCGTCACAGACAACAGCTTTCACTAGCGTCCGACTTCCCTACCTCGAACCTACTTGTACGCAATCCTGCAGGCGAACCAGCGCGCTCACTTTACCTCACGAACGACCTCGTCCGCGCCGTCTTTGCCTGCAAACGACTACAAACGGATACGAATAATTTCGGCGGGGACGAAGATCTTCATGAGGCAGGAAGGGGGGTTCGGTCGCAATAGCGATGCCAGACAAGATCATGGTGCCGAAAAGGTCCCGCGATTCCGACTCCTGAGCGAGGGCCTATCGGTCGTGCTGCCGTACGTCAAGCCCGAGATTATCGTCGACACGGACGTGCCTACCTTGCGCCGGCTGCTGGAGGCGTACTACCCCTTGCTGAGTGCATTTGACGACACGTTCCGCCGCGAGGTCGGTGACAAATGTGCGTGTCCCTCCCCTCCCCCCCACACCCCCTTTGCTCGGCCTTTTTTACCCCTTGAGGGACACTGACAGTTGGCGCTGCCTTGTTAGCGACCGGGAGCCACGTTGTCCGATTCAAGGCAGGCGACATTGAGGGGGCCTCGTGCGTGTTTTGACCCTGTTTTCTAGACACCCCCTCGAACAAATTTTGACATAGATTATCACACGACCTCGTTCTGCCTCTCTGGAAGTCACCCTCGTCCCTCTCACTCATGCTCGATAAAAAAGCCAAGAGGTAGGCCATAATTCTCTCAGGGCCCGTGCTCGTTGTGCATTATCTTTTCTTATTACGACATACTGATTAACGGGCCTAGCGCGCTGAGTTTGCGTGTCTTTGGGGAGGACATTACGGTCGCCGGACGCCAAGCTGCTGCTACGACCACGGACAAGCAAGGAACAACGAAGAAAGCAAAAGAAGAAAGAGATGTGGCACTTCTAGAAGATACCTCGTTCCTGAGACAGACAGACAGGACAACAGAGGGCATTCCGAAGCTGGAAAGTGGGGAGGGAAGAACAGAAGACGAATTTGTCGTGACCCATGACTGATGGGGAGCCGTGTACAAGTAACCTATTAAAAGTACGCCAATCCAGAAATAGGGCCCATTTCACACAACCCGATCGAGCGCACCAAACAGTGATGATTGAAAATTGATTCAGAGCAAAGTCAAACTCCGCACACATCATAACACCGACAGGTCGTGTATACACCGTACTGTCCTACAGCAATACAGTAATCAAATGGAAAGGGGGGCGAGTGAGGCACGGCTAGTGTCAGTGGGCTGCTAAACTACTATAGCCCCCTTCCGTCAGGGTCCCAAAGCTGTCGCGCCATACCCTCGTTGGTACGGCGTCTGCGCTGCGATCGGCTGTACGCCGGGGCCAGGCTCGAAAGCACCATTGCCGATGTCTGTGTGAAAAGTAAGTTGATGGGTGTGGTTACGATGGGGTAAGGTGGGTATCATCGAAGACGTACAGATGTATCTACCCGTGCCGTAAATTTCTTCGGCCTTCATGCGGCGATATATGAGCCAGAAGGCGTGCTGATGAATACAAAAGTTAAGTTAACTCTAGAAGCACGATGAAACGGGATAAGACGAACGATGTGGCCGGGCAGGTAGCCGAGGCTGTGAATTGGTTAGGTTCGGTCTTTGTTATCGGCTGTTACGAGAGGGAGGAAGCAGACATACAGGGTTAGACAAATGTTGATCAAGAGGTCACAACTACAGCCTGTTACAAACGCCGCCGCTGCTGGCGGAAAGATGATGGCGACCTGCGGGCAATTTGTGTGTGAGAATCTGAAGTGATTCCAAAGCAAGATAAGAAGAGTACAAGGATGAGGAAAACGTCTGAAGCTCTGACGGACATGTCTGTCTAAGTGTAAGTGTGGAGGTGTGCAGTGAAGCGTGGAGCGTGCAAGTACAGCATTTAAATAATTATTGTACTACTAAGACCGCAGCCGCAGCTGCGATTCAAAATATATATATATATTCACTAAGGCCTTATCGAAATCTAAACCTCACAACAAATTCGCCTTGTGGAAACTGTCCATAGATATCACCTCTCGTACTGCAGGATTATCGTCAGTAAAACCATTCCGCATGGCATGCCACTCGTGTACGTACTCCTATTCAACACAATCGACGTCGAGTTAGAGTCGGTGGCGCAGGTGACATGGATATGTAGGCTTCGCGCGTTATCTGCTTCCTGCTTATAGATCCAAGAGAATTTCTCTTTCAAGTCTGTGGCGCAGAATCAATTCGGCCCGTTCGTTCTGGAAAATCCAGGCTTACACTCCAGGATGTTCTCAGTTCTGTTCGGCCGGTCCTTGTACGAAGTTACGAACTGTCGAAACCGCACCCCGGCTCGGATCTTCGCGTCCAAAAGGTCGGATTTGTTGAGCAACACAACAAACGTTGCCTTTCTTAACAGATGGTGTTTGCACACCGCCTTCCATAGTAAGAACGTGTCCCACTGCAAGTCCCCGATGTGAATAATTTAATCGTTCGGGGGATGTGGCCACGCACCAGTCGATTCACGCTGCGATCTTCAGTCAACGTTTGGTTAAATGCCGAAACAGGCGCAATGAACAAGAGCATGTTCACTGTTCACATTGGTTAGCGTAATTTGACAAATCAGGCGTCCATACGCTTACCGTCTTCAAAGTAAGGTACCCAGGCCGCTGTAACAGATCACGTAGTGAGCGAGCGCGCCACTCGAGCTCGAGTTCAGTCTGCGCACCACGCGAGCCTCGACTGCCACCAACGTCAATGATACTCCAGACTTGATCATCTTTTGACCCGAATGTGTTATCTGTTTTCAACATAGACCAACGATGTGCGCGCACGCAACATCGTAAGTAGTAGACATACCTCTCTCAAGTTTCAGAGGATGTTCCTCAACGCCCACGGTCTGTATTCGAGCCTTGAGAATGTCGGCTGTTATGTACGCAGGGTCAGCGGCGCCGTATCACAATCGCCGGCGACCTACCTGGCGAAGGTCGGTATCCCGGCGCTGCTATCCGATCCACCGCATCAAGGAAGCTGTTGAAAAGGGGGACAGTGGGAGGGGGGCGAGAGACAAAAAGAAAAAAAAGTTAGGGGTGTCAGTGGACGCCGCCACCGAGGCTTGGCACGCACAATCCAGATTGAAACTCGAGCGCGACGCTCTGTTCTGCAAGACTGGCGCGCACCGCCGGGTGATTCCAGAGCGCGACAATGTCCTCACGGCAGGCCTCGATCACGCTCCGTGCGTTCTGGACCTCCTCGTGCCCGTGGTTACTCGGGCCTGACGTACTGTTGCTTCCTCCGCCGCCTCGGCGGAAGAGTGTCTTCCAGCGCGAACCAGAGCGCACGCTCACCTCGAACGCGCGCTCCGTCGGTAAAGACCCCGAGCCAGCGCCCGCTTGCCGTGGGTTGTCAGGCGAAATGAAGCGGGCAAGCGACTGCTCAATTCTCCCCAGAGGCGACAGGCTCACGCGCAGGCGGCGCAAGTCGTCCGACAGATGTTGGAGTGGCATGAGCTTGGTCCCACTCCCCGACGGGGCCGTCGAACCCACGTCGGTGTCACGTGGGCTGCGGGAACCGCTGCCGCCGTTACTGCTTTCGCCTTCCTCGAGGAGGCTGAGCAAGAAGGTGACGGAACGCACGAGGTTGAGGTCGATGATGGTGCGCCACGCCTCGGACTCGGCGTTGAACGCAGCGGGCGCGTACTTGAGCTGAAAGTTTCGTAAGATCGTCGACTTGCCTGATTCAGCTTGGCCTGTTCAAAACGTCAGGATTTGGGTGGTCAGGAGGGGGAACATAAACGGACCAAGAAGGATGACTCTAATGTCTGGTTGTCGCTTGCGACGTTCTGATTTCTCAATCTCTATCTGAGCATCGATCTCGTCGTTTATGCGCTTTGCCTCGCGCTCACGCTCGAGTCTCTCCTCACGCTGGGTCGGTGTCTCGTTTGAAAAATCCTCGACAGGGGGCCAATGGGAGTCGATATCCTCGAGGTCGAACTGGGGAGCGTCAAGCGGAGGGGCAACCTGCTGTTGTCGCTGCCGTAGTTGTTTTGAGGACTTGGTGCTGAGACGACTGTAAACCATGGATGAGGAAGACGAAAGGTGGTTCGACGTAGTGGGAGCGGGGGCTGCCCAATATGATAGAGGGAGACATCAGTCAGGTGGATGAGCGTTCCAGATTTGGTCCCGCACCGCACTCAGCCCGAATTTGTTTTTTGAAAAAGAAAAAAAAAAGATGAGGAACAAACTCTTAACGTGAACTGACGTAACAGTGACTCAGAGAGAGGTATACTGTACTATGTGGTTACCAACAACACGCACGATTGCAGATAAAGATGATTGTACAATGAAAAGCCAACAACATTTCGATCACTTGTCCCCACTTTCATTTTGATTTTTGCGTCGGACCTACCACACAATTTGAATCAAAAAAATAAAATCAGGAACGAAACGAGAGACCGACCGATTAGGTCAGGACGACGGAGTGGCCCATGGCTGGCCCAGTTCTCGATCCATAACAATCTCGATCTCCTCCTCTTCCTCCTCTTCCTCCACGTAGTCCTCCACGTGGTCGTGGTCTTCTGGATCGTATTGCTCCCGATCAACTCCCAGTCTCTCCCCTTCCGCCTCGCCGTCGAATTCAACCGTGCTTGTCGGGGCGTCGGGGAGGACAAACCGCCTCCACTCACCACCGCCCATACGCACACAATCGTCGCGCAGTTCGACGATCGATGATAGCGTTAGAACATCCCGTACCAGCTGCGGGTCTAACGTTAACTGTCGAACCCGATTGAAAGACGCAAGTAGTGACACCGGGATCCACCCGCGTGAATCCATCTACCATCAGAAGTGTGATCAGCGGTGATAATCACATCAAACAGTAAAATTACCCTTTGTCTCAGGAATAAGTCTGAGGCCATGTTTTGCGCACTCAAATAGTACTCCAGCTGACCGAGGAGAAAGAATCGTGTAGGGTCAGCAGAATATGTAATATTTGATAGCGGCCTTGGTACTGGGTGTACCGAAACAGAGCTTGTCATGCTTGCATTAGGGGGTGGAGGATACGAATGCGGGACGGGCGCTTGATATGCGTCAAACCCATGCGGCAAATACGGTTGCTGAATCGGTGTAGCAAGATATTCGGCCGCAGACCGCGGTGGTGGGGTAGATGGCTGCAGAGGCTGAAAAGCTTGAGTTGGTGGCGTCGCAGTAAAGGATGGAGCCTGCTGCTGCTGCTGTGGTGCATGCGGTTGCGGTTGCGGTTGTTGGTGTTGGTGTTGTTGCTGGTGCTGATGTTGATGTTGCTGATGTTGCTGCTGGTGCTGGTGCCGGTTCCGGTGCTGATGCCCAAATCCTCCCCGCCCGAACCCGCGGCCAGAGATACCACGTCCAAATCCATTCGCACGTCCTCTGCGTCCACCATACCCTCCACGCTCGTGGTGCCCACTATAAGAGCCACGACGCGGGCGCCAAGTATATGGTTCACGTTCTGGATCGCGGTTACGTTCCCATTCCCGTTCTCGCACTTGGCGGTCCTCACGCGTCGACATTACGGCGTGACCTGTCCCACTTGCGCGCCCAAACCCATAACCATAGTCCTTGACCTCGAACCCGTCGGCGCTAGAACCCGACGGGGGCTGTGGCGGGGGCTGATGGACGGGGTATGGACCTGGCCCAGTTTGCACTTGCAATTCCTCCTGTGAAGGGGGAGGTGGTGGGACATGCATGTGCTGTGGAAGTACGTATGACAGATGGTGGTGTGGCTGAGGATACGGATGGTGTAACTCTGCCAACGAAGGCTCCGCCGGTACAATGGGTAACAAGGACTCCTGAAGGGGGCCATTGAACAACAAGCTAACGTCCAGTGACGCTTTGGATGGCGCTGGGGGAGCATGCGGAAAAGCTTGAGGCTCGGCGAGCTCCGGTCGGCTTTTATCGTCTTGAGTGTATTCGTCCTGCGGTCGATTTGCCGTTCCAAACTCCCACTTGGTCTCAGGAGAGCTAAGATCAACAACTTTAACCTCCGCAGCCATGTGCGGCTCCGAACTCATCCCGTCTGACAGGTCTTCCGTTCGTGACAGTCGTGGTTGTGACCGCGCTCTCGAACGTACATGCGATGGTCCTGCCTCCCCGGGAGATACACCAATCGAAAACGTCGCGACTGCCCGTTCGGGCTTTTCGTTCGCAAGCTGGCTATCTATGGCTGCTGGTTGTGCCTCTGAGCTCGGTTGCGGTGGTGGACTTGGACTTTTGCATCCCCCTGGTGCACCTACACTCCCAAATATCATATCACGCCTTCCCCGTGTTGACTCCTCCCGATCAGAGCCGGCGTCTAATATGGATTTCACCGCGCGATATCCGGCAACGGCATCTGAATCTTGTGGCGGCGGGGGGCGAACGATCATGGTTGGTGGTGGTAAAGCAGGATGGGTAGCAGGTTCCTCTCCCCCTGACGGTGCGCCATCGTCCTCTGATACGTGAGGCGGCGGTACGATTTGCTGAGGTGGTTGCACCGGTGGATATGACGGATACATTGTGCGCCCGTCTTGCCTCACGTCTAAAGGCAGATTACTGGGCCAGTACATAATCGGATGTGGTTGGGCGTATGGTGGATACCCATAGGGATATACGTAATGTTCTGGCGCTGCCCAGCCCGGGGGAAGAGGTTGCGTAGGTGCAGGTCCGTATCTATCTGGTGGCGTGTGGAGCGGATACGTTTGCGGGTAAGGCGAGACAGACGATGACGTGTATGGTTGCTGTGTGTGAGTCGGATTCAATTGTAGCGCAGGAGGATAATGGGTCGACAGCGGCGGCTGTGCTGGCGCTGGAGGATGTTGGGGTATGTAGGGTTGTGTGGTGGCTGACTGACTAGGTAAATTCCCGTACGGATAGACGTCTCGGGCTATCTGGCCGTAATGAACAGGGGATAGCGCCATGTCAGCATATGCTCGAGGCGAGTTACCTTGAGATGACTGTTGTTGTTGGTGCTGCTGCTGTTCGGGAGCTTGTGGGCCTCTAATGTCTACGGGAAGCTGTCGACCACGTCCAGGATGCTGTGGGCTGGATGTCATACTACTCGGACTATGAGCTCGAGAATGGGAAGTAGATGTCCGACCAGAGGCGGTCTTGCTCGGGGCTTGCGAACCCTGCATAGAACCAGAACCGGAAGCAGCAGCATTGCGTGTCTGGCTATTTCGGCTGCCGAGTTGTGAATGACTCCGCGACTGGGCGTACGACCTCGGGGGGTTGAGGGAGTCAGCAGTGGCTTGGAGCTCCTCTGGGGGTATCACAATCCACTTGGTCTTCTCACCTACAAGGCAGCAGATACGACCCAGGCGTTAAAAGACGTAAGTACCGGTCATCGGAACAAGCACGAAACTGACAAAGCTCGGGTAGAGAAGAAGATGGGCTTGGAGAGGTGAACGCGAAGAAAAGACGCACTCTTTCTCGGCGTTCCTGGATGGCTTTGGGAGGACCCATCGGTGTCTTTCTCCTCCACATCTTTTGCTTCGACTGAACCAGCGTACCCGTTGCCAACGCGCTGAGATTTCCCACCAGACGTCTGACTCTTTCCTACTTCTGGCCAACTCTCGGCATCGTCGACAGGAGGAGGATGCGGGAGAGGTTCTCTCCGCGAGGAAGGCGTAGTCCCTGTACTGGGGCTGGATGTAGACGATGCGACGGATGCGCCATTGAGGCCGGATGGGGAAGAAGGGATCTGGTCAGACCGAACGCTGGCAGAGACCGGAACATCGGGCTGCCGCGAGCCAGATGAAGTGGAAGAAGGATCTCGTGTAGGAGACGGAACACGTAGCACATGCGATTGGGTCATATGCGGGAGAGACTGAGGAGGACGAGGTTGTGAGCGTGTCTGTGCCCTTTGCTGGATCCTCTGATTCCACACGTTTGGTATGGGAACCGCCTTTGTAGAGGTGGATGGCACAATGCCGGTGTGAGCGGTGTCGATCGTAATAGTGGTCGAGCTGTGCGACGTAGATTCACCGGGTGAAGTAGGTACTGGTGGATTGGCGCCAGAGGGAGATCCATCATGAAGAGAAAGATCAGGCAGGGATGTCAGAGTGGTTTCGACCGTCGGAGAGGATGGCCCAGCCCTTTTAGACTCTAGCACCGGAGCGGGAGGTTGACGAGGTGGGAGAGAGAGGGGTTTCTGCGTATGTTGTGAAGCGAGCTTGGCTCCTTGTGCTTTCTTTGCACTTTCAGCGTAAGACAGGGCGGGAGTCTGGAATGTAGTAGAAGTGGGAGAGACCATAGGTCCTTTGGCGAGAATGGTGGAGGCGAGCTGTAGAGCTCGCAAGGGGAGGATACGAATCGAAAGTGTGGGAGTCGATCAAATCTAATTTGCACCGTGAGTACGGAAGGGAAACAGTCGAAGAAAGGTCGACAAACAAGGAAGACAGCAAAAACCGTGCTTATGGGAACTATTTAAGGCGAAAGGGGGACGAGGAGGGATAAGACGGGACGGAGGATACGAGAGGAGAGGAAAAGGAGAGCCTTCGCTGGTACCACTCAGCACATCTCTCGGCTCTTCCCGTACGGCGTGCGCTACTCTGTTACGGCGCACCCGCCGAGTCATCGACTTCAGCTCTGCTTTCCCGCGTCGCCTACGAACAGTTGCAGTGCATTCCGCAGCGCAATACCTCTTTCTCACACTGTAACGTCAGCGCTGACTGAACCACGTGCCACTCATATGCCGTACCAGCCGTTACACCAGAGCACTCTCAATCTCAATACACTGATCATAATTCACTCTCCTCTCCTAAAATCTGACTTCCATGAGTTTTGACGTGTACGACAATCGCAGGGCAGCCACCAGGAAGTTGATAATATATCGCGCTCGCACCTGGGCAAGCATTGGTCATCCGCGGGCAGTGGACGGTGCCGTCCAAGCCACGCCACGACGACCACAAGGTGCCTGCCGTATGACAGCCGGCGACGGTCGAGGTGTTAGCAGTGTTCAGGCAATGACGTGCGCAGGTGCGCAAATATGTTTAAGGGACTGGTGGGGTGCGGGTTGGAAACTGGCAAATGGTGCCAATCCTGTTTTTTTTTTTTTCATAGCCCCCCCCCCGCCATGACTCGAGGGTAGGGCTGTGGGAAATAGAAGAGCAATTGCATAATTTAGATGGTGGGTGGTCGGCGAAAGCTGTATCTCAACCGGGATAGTGAAGACTCCACTTAGTGTAATGAAAGAACGTTGCGCCGTATTGTCCCCGAGAACCTTGGGATAACGCTTGGCCGTGTCGGTGCAGAACGTGAGGGCGGTACACGAGATGCGAAACGGCGTTACGCCGATGTAGGGTTTCTCGGGTTTCATGGAACGAGCCGTGATTGGTTGATCGGGCTATAGCGCCATAACTCGAAAACAAAGGCCATATTTCAGGACCCCGCTCCCGCTCGATCGGTTCAGAGAAACCTACTGCTGTAACTTACACCCTGGCATCTTCGATTGTACGTCAGTATGAAGGTGCGCAGCCCCAGAACCTTGGAATAAAGGGTCCGTATGACTTGTTCGATGCATATGGTGTTGGGGTGGTCAGGCGCAATGGGCCATGAATGGTCATTTGCCGTCTTCTTCGCGAGTTCTACCAACATGCATCCCCACCTGCCGTACGATAGAATCCCCGACCATCTTGCTGTCCGGCCAAGCTAGCATATGAGCCACGTGAATCAGAGTTTCTGCACGTGGAGCGGAGTCTAGTCGGGTACTCACCATATGGCCGTATTACGAGATGCAGCTGTCACTGTACGCGTATGTTAGGCGTCATAGTTGTCGGCAGCCGGGACACAAGGGGACGTTCCGGTTGTCCATTAGGCCATCTGGTTGCTAGCGGAACAACTGGCGGAACAACTAACGAAGTGATTGAGTTCGAAATGGAGAGAAGTAGGATCATGAAATGATCGTACGCGATAAGGAAGGGGGACTACACACTTCCGACGACGACACGATCATCTTAGATATGACAACAAAAATCAGGGTCGACAGAACCGAGAGGTGGGACTTCGCTTGCTGGACCGATGACCAGGAAACAGAAGATGAAAAAAGAGGCCAGAGTCGGGGTTCCCGACTTGGTTCCCGATCGAGAAAATGATCAAAGGTAGCGTGTTGGTGAATTCTGCACTGTTTCCATGGAAAGCGGGAGACCTCAATGTTCTTCGATTTTTTCGGGGGGGCCAAACAACCAGCCCTTTCATGGCCATCAGGCACGAGGAATGATGATGAGATCGTCCGAACCACGGTCAGTATGGGTCACAAGCGATAGAAGGTCAGCACTTTGCATCCCGAATGTCTCATGGTTTTATTGCGAAGCTCGCCAAAGCGATGAGAAAAGGGCTCGTTGAGGCCCTATGAGTGACGATAACGGTAACAATAATGGCACCCCCCCCTCAATCAGCTCGCTACATCACCACCACCCACTAGCTGGCTCCAAACACAACACCACGGACGAGAGCGTTGAGACTCGTCCATAATTTACACGCCGACGGAACGCGAGAGGTTCTATCATGTACAGCGGCGTTGAGGCCGTTAGAAGGTCTGCGTAAAGTGCGTTTTCCCGCCCTAGCAAACCAACTAGTATCGATAGTGGTCCGCTTTGAATGGTCCATTCGTGGGAATGTCAAGGTATTCGGCCTGAGCCGCAGTCAACGTCGTGAGTTTGACACCCAGGCTAGCGAGGTGCGCGCGAGCGACCTCTTCGTCTAGTTCCTTGGGTAGCATGTGTACACCAAGCGGGAACTTCTCGGGAGTGGTCCAGAGGGCAATCTGGGCCAATACTTGGTTGCTGAAGGAACAGGACATAACAAATGAAGGATGGCCGGTAGCACAACTATCAAGGTTCAATGAGTACAGTCCAGATAACCGATAGTTTCCAAGCGTTCACGCACCCGAGATTGACAAGACGGCCTTCCGCGAGGAGGATGATGTGACGACCAGATGGCATTGTGAAGCGATCCACCTGAGGTTTGACGTTGACCACTTGCTTAGCGTTTGCTTTTAGCCAAGCTACGTCAATCTCAACGTCGAAATGGCCGATACTATTTGAGTGAACGTCAAAAACAGTTGGGCACCTAGCGATGCAGGACGTACTTGCTGACAATGGCATCTTCTTTCATGACTTGAAAATGTTTTGCGGTAATGATGTCCCTGTTACCTGTAGTAGTTACAAAGACATTGGCGCGAGGTGCAGCATCTTCCATGGTAGTAACTTCAAAACCGGCCATCGCCGCCTGGAGTGCATTGATAGGGTCGATTTCCGTAACCAAGACCCGTGCACCGTATGAGCGTAACGACTCCGCACACTGAGAATATTTCAATAAACATTGTTGGATGAATCAGCGAGAAATAACATACGCCCTTGCCCACGTCGCCGAACCCTGCAACGACAGCGACCTTTCCAGCAAGCATGACGTCGGTTGCACGCTTGATGCCATCGACTAGTGACTCGCGGCAACCGTAGTAATTGTCGAACTTCGACTTTGTAACAGAGTCATTTACATTGATAGCGGGGACCTTCAGTTTTCCCTCACGGAATGCCTTGTATAGGTGATGAACACCAGTTGTAGTTTCCTCCGATAAACCGCGGATGCCTACCCCAATGAGAAGGGATCACGTAAACCAGAGGATATGTTGTCTCACCTTTCAGGAATTGAGGGAATTTCTCATGAACGAGTGACGTCAAGTCCCCTCCGTCGTCCAATATCAAGTTCAGAGGCTGATTTCCAGGAAACGCGGTGATGGACTGTTCTATACACCACAGGTACTCTTCCTCAGTCTCTCCTTTCCAAGCAAAGACGGGGACGCCAGTAGCGGCGATTCTGTTTTGGGGCAGTAAGTAGAACGTAATTTTTGCCATGATGGATTACGTACGCAGCTGCCGCATGGTCTTGTGTGGAAAAAATGTTCTGAATAAAGATGAGGCAAGATACTCGGTCGTAAGTGAATTGGTACGTACACAGGACGACCAAGTGACTTCTGCTCCAAGAGCAACCAGTGTCTCGATGAGGACTGCAGTTTGTATAGTCCTAGGTCCGGGAATTACAAATGCACCGTATATGTCATAGAGTTGGCTCACATGTGAAGGCAGCCAGCAATCCGCGCTCCCTTGAGAGGTTTTGTGGTTCCATGCTTCCAAGGGATGGAGCTGTCAACCGTTGATCACGACATGTTGTGGAAGAACTAACTTTTTCTCGCAGAGACATCAAACCAGGCATCTCATTCTATCATAACCATAAACTGATCTGAAGGACGAAGGAACAGAGATCAACAAACCTCTGCGATCTCGATTTCCTTGCGACCGAAAGCCGCAAGTGATATATCTGAAAATGATGCATCAATATTTCTTGTTACTGCCGTAGAGTATAAAACGCTAACCAGCAACCTTGAAAGTCATCGGTAAATGCGATGGAATGAGATACGTCGTCGCAACGGCTAAGGAGAAGGAACAAAGATTTAAAAAAGCGAGAGAAAAAGCTTAAAGAGTAAGAATCACGTGGTGTCGGCTGACTAATTCATCAATCAGATCGGACAGGAGTGAGGACGGACTTAGTGTGCCGCGCTTAGAACCGTCTCCGTCACTCGGTCCAACCACGGAGAGAGCGCAACTGATGGCGAGCTCACCTTCGAATGCGCCCGCGTCTACAGGAGTGTCGCCAGAGTGTCAGATTGCAGAGCTTTTGCAATTCTCTTGTCAGATTCAATTAAGCGATCGTGGACATCAACAGTTCCATTGCTTTCCTATCCCTCGTCTCTTCAGACTGTAAGTAGAAAATATGCCATGTACTGCCCAAGTTTACTATCTATCCAAAAGGTGTCAAGGAGAACCCGCTATCGAGATCACGCGAGTAGCCAGTATGGATCCTTCCACTGGTAAGGTTAACATCACCGGAGATGTCGTGTAGGAGGCCTGTTCTTATTGTACGCAGTTCGTCCATTAACCGGATGGTGGAATGATAGCCAGCAACTCCCAAAGGCGAAAAAGTGGAAGGATGTGGTCCGCAAGCAACCGTGACACTAACTCAAACCGTTCGAGTCCACCACAGGCAACGTTGGTAGGCTGCCGCTACTCGAGCTGTTCAAGGGGTGGTCAATCCTGGCTCGTCCAAGCTGTATAACGGTGACTCACCAGCATCCTTAGCTGCTTGTATACACTGCGACTTATTACGACAGTGAGCCCTTCCCGCTCGAGAAAATGAGCTAGCGACATGGTTTAGCAAATGTTTTACGTGTCCCAGGCGACTGCTGTAGCCTGCCAACGAACAGCTCTGAACGTCTCTGCGCTACGATGCGTCTGTCGGCATGCGAGAATATTTTTGTGCTAACACGTGTGTCCACGATCACCGACTGTAACGCACGCTTCAACGCAATCTCCCGGATAGTTGGCGCCATCCTGGATAGTAAATTCAATAACTCAAGTCGCTCACAATGACACGTAGTCATTCATATGAAGGGGAGTCGTGATCTCAGCTCGAAATTAAAGAATATGCGGACAATGAGGGTATAGTGAACACAGCATCCAATTTTGTTCGGTATATTCTCGTTTCCCGTGGCCCCTTCGCACCGACTCGATGGCCGTCCCACTCCGCCTCCTGTGGTGAGTGCCACTCCGAAGGAAGGAGGTATAGTGCGATATTACGTGCCCGTTTACCTGGGTGTTTAAGGGGTGAATAAATAATCAGATGTTGGACCTGGCATTACCCTCGAGGCAAAGGAACTCAAAGAAAACTGCGCACCCAAAAGGGTATGTTCGGAAAAAAAACGATCGAGAAAGAGGGAAACCGAAACAAAACGTGTAAGCACTGACTTTCTGTTCGGTTTCTACTGGGGGATGGTTGGTGGTAGACCGGCTATAGTTTAACATGCAGGTTCAAGCGCCGAGCTAGGGAACTTGCTGTGTGCAGATACTGTAGATCGCTGAGCAACTCGGGCTGGTCCTGACCACAGTCCAAGCAGTAACCGGTGTAATCGGGCATAATATTATTCCCGGCGATAAACTCATCGGCGATAAACGAACACATCAATGAACGAACCCATCAGCGAAAACGTTTCCTTATTGTGTTAGGCCAGGTCGGAGTGTCATTTCTCGGGATAAGATCACTTGACAGGCTCGGACGCCATTGGCCAGGCTTTCTCGGGTCAGGGCTATTTTCCAGACACCCAAACTGTGGAGATGCAGATCATTTCAAACGACGGTCCCTCGCCGCGGGCTCGCCTAATCGCAGGCTTCGAGATGGTGATGACGGATCCGTACAGCCTGTTGCACCTCTTTTAAACATCTCGGTGGCTGGCGGACGGAATGTAGGATCTAAGTCCCTCGCGACCTCTGATCAGTTGTTGTGACACCATCACCCAGGCAGCAACACCAGCTCGTGCTTTGTACCCCTCGCCTCATTTTCCTATAATTTGTTGTGTGGCATTGCATATGCTGGAGCCGACTCCCGACGCTTTTAACTGGCCTGAACGGCCATCATCTTCCGACAGCACTCCCGAGGTGAAGCTAGAGCAAGCATCCGATCCAAAAGCTTTCTACGTACCGTCCTCGGCCACCCCAGTTTTCGCATCAAGGCCACCGCCCATTGCATCAGCGCCTCCTCCCATTCGTCGACATTCATCAGGCGCCCACCTCAGGCGTTCCAAACAACCTTATTCTACCTTGCCACACGAGGCAAGAATACGTAACAAATTCACTGGCGAGGCGGCCAAAATGTCGAGCGCGAACTACCCTCAACAATGGGTTAAGAGCGAAAATGGTGGGTGTTATGTCTTCAAAGGGGGACAAGTACTCATGCCCTATCATAGAGGCTGAAAGGCAGCAAGCCTATGCTTTCGCCGTGTCAGGTGCCAGGGTACGAAGCTCCCCTAATAGACACATGGAGGTATTAATATCTCCGCTTGAACAGCCCCCAATCCGACGACCAACGTTCGGTGAGGATGGTCGGCCGCGGTCCTCGGGCTCCAGCATGACTTCGTCGAGTCTGCGAGGGGCTATGGGAGATATTCATCTGTCGCCCAATTCCGAGGGGTCTAATTCCCCATCACCTACAAGCGACGGCTCTCACCACCAACAAGAATCTTATAATGTGGCATCGGGTATGGTCTGGTCTCAGACCAACGCTGATGTTACCGGACAGCCCGCCATACAAACAGCGAGCTTCGACGGTCATTCCAATCCTCTGTCCTTTCAGAACATCTCGTCCCCGTCTGGGTCACTTACCTCGGGCAGTCCGTCAACATCATACATGCAATACCACGACTATAATCACTCCAACTACGCTAATCCTAATGCATCGGGAACCCATTCCCCTCCAGTGTTTTCAACTACAGGATACTCCGAGTCTTTCAACGCCTACCCGCAGACACGATCAGCCACCACGCCGGCACCACCCTTGATCATCCCGCAATTGGCACACTTCCCTTCTAGTCGTGGAGCGATGCCCATCACCCCCAGCACCGCGGTTGCCGCGGGTTCTCGGCCAAATCGCTCTACTGAAGATGAGCTTCGGTACCTACGCAACAAAGTTCGAGAGCTAGAACTCATCAACGAATCTGCCCGATTACGGATCCGTGAGCTCGAAAATGAGCTTGCTAATCCTGCGTCAGGATCCCTGTATTCATCATCATCGATTAGTGGGCTTCCATCTCCGGCGCCGCAGCTTCCTACCTCCCCCTCGTTTGCAGCTTCGTGGAAAGCGCGGACGGATGCGCGCATCAAGCTTTTCTGCTCACTCAATCGCGCGGGCAACGCCTTGTGTGCCTGGCACGATTCGCGTCGCGAACGCCGGGCACATCCTCCCCGCATGGCACCCCCCGGTCATCTCAATTGCGGCTGTACATTCGAGGAGGCCCTGTTCGAGGAGAGCCTCTCCCGGCACGACGTGGGAAGTTATCATCCGGGAGAGAGCGTTCGCATGGACCCTGCCCTTCGTAACCCACTCTTGAAGTTGCTCCAGAAGCGCTACGGCTACAAGGACGGCGACTTCGAACGCGACCCTATCTCCGGTAACTGGATGGAAGGCGAAGGGCCAGGACCGTGGGAGGCCCGTGCCCTTGCTGGCATTTCGAGTCACCGCAAGCACCGCGCTGAGGAGCGTCGATGAGCGCGATTTTCCCCTGTTCTGTTTTTTCCTAGCTTACCTTGTTCTGGACGAAGTAATTTTGTACATCGGATACCCTGCGCGATCATCCTCGCATTTTTCGGGGCCCTAGCTGCCTTTCGTCTCCGGTCGTTGTGCGGCCTTGCCGCTATGTTTGCACCTGCATCCCAACTGCTGTAACCATAGCCCGTTTATTGTTTTTCATACACGCCGCACGCTCTGTCGTTTAGATTAATTGTAGACTGTTTCCGAACGTAAAGTCGCAACAGTGGCCTAGTTCATATATCTCGGAAATAAAACTGTCTCAATCAATGTAGTAAAGCTATAGACAGACGGATGAGCACGACACGAATCAAAAGACTGACCCAATCTGATAATGTGCCCGACCCAGTTTATTGCCTCTAGTCAAGCCAATCAAGACATCACCTTCGCGAAGCGGCGTCCGCTGTGCTTCGAAGTTCGCACTGACGCCGGAATGTTGAAGCCGGTATTCAGTCAGCCGAGTAACAACAGCCGAGTAACAACGACACCCGCGGCCGCGTCGCCGTTCTCCCGATTTGGCTCGCGTGCCTTCGAAGATGCCGTCGGGATGTTGGGATGACTGGAGTTAGTCGCTTAGTCCCCAAAAGGTCGGTGGACACCAACAACCGAACGAACCGGTTGACACAGATGAAATTCGCAGCGGCACGCTACAATTCAGGTCAAGACAAATCGCCTGGATGCGGTTGTCTTAAGTTCTAGATCATATGCCCGGTGAAACAGTTAACATGATCAGGGACGTTGGGCCTTGGTAAAATTCGCTTTCCTATGATATCGGGGCATATATTGCACATTGTTAGAGACTAGAGAGTCCATACTCCGACCTCAACGACCACCACCTGAAACGACAAACATTTGGGAAGGAGGTAAGGGAAGTTATCCACTGATCAAAGCGCCGCTCCAACCAAGACGACGTCGTCTTGGTTGGGGTGTGTGTCAGAAAAAGGGATATCGATCACTTCCTTAACCGCGTGCGACGATCTACTGGAACCCTGCTGAGAGCTGAAGAATGCGGTTGAAAACATTCGTTACTCCCTGCGCCTGTTCCAAGCGAGTGATGGCGAAGATGGTGGCCACCTAGCAACAAAGCGGCTGCTGCGATCAAGGCTGCGATCAACTAGAAACCCGGAAGACGCTGATGAAATTGACGGACACTGTCAGGTATAGGGAACCTGGACGAGGGCCCGGGGAAACTGACTTCCCTTCTCTCTTACTCTCGAGGTTAAACCAGACTGGCCTAGTAGGCGACCCAGTGCTCAGAGTCATTGCTCGGTGCGCTCAGTACTGCAGTAACGAGTCTGTCTTGTTCAGGCACGTGATGAGGTGTGCGACGGCAACTGAGCGCAGATCTGCGCTGAGCGTTTACTGCAACGCGCCAATTGTGTCGTGGATATGATGCGACTTGCTACGGTCTTCATCATGCTGCCAATCATCAGTACTTATGCCCTTTCCTCTTCTAAAGCTATTTTCTCTCGAGGGGATTCCCCAGGCATCATAGGTCGGCGGCTTCTCTTTCTAAAACAGCCAGCCGTTCATTTACGAACCGGGGTGCTTGTAGACTTTACACTCAGCGAGGACGCTTTCGGTTCTGCGAGTAGTGAGCCTTACTTTTGACTCATTTAGTCGCTCTCAGAGTACGTCAGATACCATTAGGCCCATATGCGAGAAAACCGGATTGTTTTCGTCGCGCCGCTGGGCGCATACACTCCAGATGCGCCTGATATAGAGATGGATGCCGACGAGAGAGTAAAGGGTATGTATGCATCCTATATGCATATATATCGCGTGATTGAGTTGTGAACGGTGGACCCAGCTGCAATTTCGATGACTTTGTGCGAACTGCGAACCGCTAAATTTCATTCTATCCCCCTTGAGTGCGAAGTGTTCTTGGAAGAAGGGGCGTCAGGCGGTCGTGCGCTCCATGGTATATGTGTAGAGTGAGTGAGTGGGGCCTCTTGAAGTCACCTCGTTGCTTACAGTCACCACAGGGCTCTTTCCAGGAGCACACAATCTTGGGCCAGTTATTCTGGATATCTGCGTGAAATCCGTACGCATTCCCCCCTTTAGGACTACCCCCTGCCGACCACTTCCGGTAGCGCAACTATGCTTTGCGTACCAGCGTAGCAATGAAAAAGGCATGTATTCCACCCTATCTACTCAGCACAAATGCTAATATTTTATACGTTGAGACCTCGCACTTGAGATATACAGGAATGCTACCATCGAGAAAGTGGCATATATTCATCGTCTCATGCAACACGCAAAGAGGGAGGATGAGATGCACACTCTTTGGGAATCATTACTTTCCGTGAGACCTATAACGTTCTATTGCGGCCGCCTGCCAATTCCTGGGTTCTACAGGATCTACAGCGCTCCGTCGACGACCTCCAAACGTCTCCAAGTATTTCTGACAGAATCTACGTCGATTTCTCCGAGAAAATCATCGGTGAGCTGCAGCAGGTCATTCGTCCAACGACTCCATTCTAGCAGTGCGCTGGAATCGAATCATATTGTCAGGTTCTGCGCGCTCATCAGGAAACTTTTGATGTCCATCTCCAGCAAAGTATGGGGCACTCGCTGGCTTTATCCGATGTAGGTACTTGCTCCACTTGTTCTGACCCGCTCGGACCCATTGGCATAGCATTCACGAACATTAATGGACTTATCAACCGAGTTTGAGCGGTCATTATCTTCGAGACTGGACTCGGTGTATGAACTTCTCGATAGCCAGATTAGCACGGTTTTTACCGCCTCCGTACGCACCGGTCGCGTATGTATTCCCCTTGCACTAACGACCCTCACAGGACAAAATATGGCAACGGGTCTCACTTATCGAAGGAGGTCTCCTCTCAGCCATGAACGCGAGCCAACTTTTCTTGTTCTGTCTATTTGCCTCTACTCATGCGTCTCCGGTTCAGTCTCTCACGGAGCTTTCCCTGAGCACCAGCCACTTGTCAGACGCGCTGAATTCCAGTGCTGTCGAAGTGAAGTTCATGCATATCGCCCAAGCCGATGCTGTGCGAGCAACAGCCAGGCTTGCTGGGACTTTACAGCTGATGAATGAGACCGTGATGAGTGCCCTCACTGACATCAATACCACAGCGATCAAGGTTAATAGCACGCTTGGCGCAAGATCATTTCCACTCTATGCAGATATCTTATCCTCGGCGAGCGCCATCGTCGCCTATTGTGAGGACGATCACCGCTCTCTACTCATTCATCTCCGCTGCCCGCGATTGACAGTCTCCAGTGAGCCAGATGTCTTTTCTACGCCTGGTCTTCCGGTCTCTGTGGTTCCTTTTCCACAGGTCGTCCTCTCTCGTTGCGATGGTACGCCTTACTTTCCCCTCCAGTTGCCTGTGTCCAACTGGGGTGATCTATTGTCAGCCCTGTATCGTCGCCGTTTTCTCTGTGCTCCGCGCGTTGCTCCGAAAGATCCTTCCGGGGCGTGAGTGCAAGTCTTGCTGTCCTTGTGTATGTAAATTTCGTGCAAGTTTGAGAAGTGGCCAATCCCCGTTGGCGCCCGTCATCCCTGCGACACTCCCCACCCAGGCTGGATCTTGGCCGCGTCGCCGCCCGTTTCCGTGGAGATCGTCTCAGGTTTCTCGTATACCGGACAGGCTCTGTCGGCGCCTCGGCGATTGACTGTCATCATATGTTCTCGTTTTGAAAGGTCCCTCTAGAATTTATTCATAGATCCAGAACAACAAGTGTGTGAATGTGAATTTGGGTCTATTGGCCGTCGGATGGATACAGAGTCTACTGGGTCTACTAGACTGTGACACCACACGATGTTTAAAAAACAGCCACTAGAACTTCTCATCGCGAATCGCTTTGTTCTTCCTCTGATTTCGCTGATAATATTGTCAAGTAGACTTGCAAGTAGACTACCGTTGCATCGTTCACATATTCGTTCCACACGAATCTCACGTGTTGTCGTATTAACTTGCGGCGGCACTTGAATAAATCAGAGCGTCCCTCCTATCCTGCTATAGCTATAGTAAAGGTGTTTCCCCTGAGACCGAGAAGGCCGAAGGAAAAGCGCAGTGTACGCTATGATATCGGGATTCAGGAAACCGTTGGGGCGGGTCCAGCACTTTTGTCCGCACCGGCATAGTGTTGCGCCGGGTCACAGTTCACGCGTTCACGGTTAAATGGAGAGGCACGTCGGGAACTCGGTGTCCCCGCAATTGGAAGAGCAATGTGTGGACGCTGATCGATGATCATTGGGGAAAGTGTACGACATGAAATTGCTTCGGTGATATCTCTGTCGGCGCCGCAGATTAGGATACGTGATGTGATGAGCTTCGAAAATGTCTCAGGAGCAGGGGTCAGGACATCGTAACAGTGCCTGCTTTATTATATTTGGCTTTCGCTAATCACAGAGCGAAACGTTGCCATGCTGTGAAAGTAGCGTAGTTGACACGTACGATGCCAAAATCCAGGTAGTCGGAGCCATTCACCGTGCACCTGTACTTTTCTTGACCCGAGCTAGGATGGCGTCCACTTCTGCAATGTGGCGATCGTGCAACTTTTGCAACTGAAAAAGACCATTTTCTTTATTTGCCAGGGGGAGAACTTCTGAGAAAGTGCACACCCACCTCGTCGTTCGCGATAGAATGTTTTGGGAATTTACCCCTTTTCACGCTCGCCTGATGCTGGCGACGGATCTGTACACGCGCGCTCTCGGCTTGCTTCGACGCGGTCGAATATGCCGCGAGGCGCGCTTCCACCGTTGGCCTGGAAGCACAGACCCATCAATCAAAACGAGAGTTCTCGACACGGGGAACGAAGCGCACTTCGGTATGGGTATCCTCAGCGTGCGCTCGTCGACGCGCTGGGGGATGACACCCTGTATCTTGGCGTCGTATAGTGCGTCTTGGACGTGTTTCAAATTCTACCAGACCACAAGAGTTGAAAGCCCGTTAGAGTTTGTCGTACGCAGCGGATCGCACGAACGCAAAAGCGATGGGGGGGGGCTCACCTGCGGTTCGAATACGGTCACGACCAACGAGGACCCGTCGCGCACGCCGACAGTAGCGAGTTCTTCTAGTCGCACCTTCGACGTTTCCCCTTCCTCATGTGTCGCCGGCGACAGCGAGACGCGCACGGGGTCGAGCAACTGGGGCGTGACGCGACCGCTTGCTCGCGTCTCGAGCTGCGCGACCTCGCGCCGGAACCACTCCACGCTGCTGGCCATCGCCGCCGACGCGCGCGCGTGCTCTTCTCGCTCTGCAGGGTCCGATAGGGCTTGTTGCGAGCCGGGGGTGAGAGATGCCGTCGTGATGGGGCCACGCTTCGAGCCGGACGCGGTCGCTCGTTCGACACTGCTTCCGTGTTTTGCTTTTTTGGAGGCGTATGCGCGCTGGACGAGATTCGTCAGTGTAATTGTCGGGGGCAGGCGAGATGCTGCGGGTGATATGTGCAGACGCAACCCATGGCGAAGAAGAGACATTCGACGCCTAGGACAAGTAACGAAAGGCCAAGAAAGTGGGCTGACTGAGGCGTAACTCTCACAAGGTGTAGAATAAATCGATTCACAAATTAGCCGCAGCGATGTTATTCTATGTGTGCGTCGAACAAAGCTACAAAAGCAATAAAGCGTCGTTCTCTACCCGAACCTCCTTCACCTCACTCGATGAATTCAGCTTCCGACTCTGATTCTTTCGATGAAGCTGATCTCACGGCGCGTGGTCGTAAAGCAAAAGGGAAGAGCGGTTTTCGCGCCAACGAGAAGGCCAAGGACGTGCGACTCTCTACCTCTCCCGGCACTTCGATTAACTGACTTCCCCTGCGCTCGCGCCTATAGCAGGGATACGCCTGGGAGGCCACCTATACCCGCTCCTGGGACACTGTTCAGGAGGATGAGGCTGGCAGTCTCACTGGTGCCGTCGCGGAATTGCTTGCCCGTGGACGACGACGCAGGTGCGCGTGTTCCCCTCCCCTTATTCGCCATCCCTGGTAGAGCTCTTTCCTAGGCTTCTCGCGCCAGCCGCTGCGATCCGCCGCACGATCATCCGACATCTCGTGCTCTTGCTAGATCTCTCGGCGGCGATGAGCGACCGCGATATGCGGCCGACGCGCTTCGACCTCTCCCTCGAATACGCGCGCGAATTTATCACCGAGTGGTTCGACCAGAACCCACTTGGGCAAATCGGCATCGTCGGAATGCGCGGTGGTATTGGCGAGCGCGTGTGCGAGGTGTCAGGTAAACGTCGCTCAAGAGGGCGACGACAACCTGAAAGTGTAGGGAACAGGAAACCCACAGGATGTCCTCAAGACTATTTCGGAGAGGCACAAGCTCGAACCTATTGGGGAGCCGAGTCTCCAAAATGCCATCGAGATGGCGCGCAGTAGCATGAGGTTCGTCACTTGTTATTCTATCCAGCGTTTCGCCGTAAAATGACGAGGTTCATGACAGCCACCTGCCGACACGTTCCTCCCGTGAGATGTTGGTCATCTTCGGCTCGCTCACGACCGTCGATCCTGGTAACATCTACGAGACACTTTCTTCTTGCGTCAAAGACCGGATACGGATCTCGCTCGTCGCGCTTGCCGCCGAGACGAAGATCTGTCGCGAGCTCTGCGACAAAACTGGCGGTGCGACTCCTCCCTCTCCCTCCGCCCTTCACGTATCCTACAACGCCGCACAGGTACCTTCGGCGTCGCCATGAACGAAGGTCATTTCAAGGACCTTCTCTTCGAACTCATCCCCCCTCCGGCCCAGCAGCACACCGGCGCGGGCGCAGGAGGCAAGATGAGCGCGGACCTTATGATGATGGGTTTCCCGCTGCGCCTGCCGGACACCGCACCCGCTGCGTTGTGCGTGTGCCACGCGCAGATGCGCGCCGCGGGGTTTCTCTGCCCGCGCTGTGGCGCGCGGCTCTGCGACGCGCCGACTGACTGCGATGTGTGTGGCCTCATGATCGTCTCGTCTCCGCATCTCGCGCGGAGCTATCACCACCTGTTCCCCGTCAAGCCGTATTCAGTCGTGTGAGCGGGACCGTTACGACGTTCCCCCTCGGACTAACCGCGGCCTCAGGACCACCCTAGATGGCGTGACGAGCACGACGTGCCACGCGTGCGCACGGCCGTTCGAGGACACGCCCTCTGCAAACGTCAGTGAGGGGATGAGTCCATTCGATCGGTATCGTTGCCAAGATTGCAAAAGCGACTTTTGCACGGAATGCGATGTATTTGTCCACCACGTACTACACTGCTGCCCTGGGTGCGAGACGTAAGGGGTCCGAACAATGTGTCAACATGAACCACGGTCTGCGGTCTAAGAATGGCGTCGCACTGCTGTGTCTGACTGATATATCCAATATGTCCGTATTAGAAAGCCGTGAGGTATATCACGCGCCAACGCGCGTGCATGCTACTGTCCATCCGAGCAGATGCAATAAAACGATGGTTAGATCCTTCCCTAACTTACACGTGAAATATCCCCGCTCTGGCACTCAGATCTTGTTGTCGTGCGCGAAAGGCGTCCGCATGACCAATTGCTCGTTATCGCTCCACTATCCTGCCGACGTAATGACGTAACCCAGAGCTCTTTGGTGCAGGGGAGGCGTGCTGTAACATTGGGGCATTGGCGTCCTCCGTCGTAGTGCCGAACAGTGCAGATCGCCGATTTCCACTTCCTGGGGTAGTGAATATGGAATTGCGAGCCGTCTCGTGCATCTGCAAGATATTTTGGCGGAAGGCATTCTACGAGCGGGTAAATAAGTCAGAGTCCTTGCGTCCAAATCCAAAATCGAGATATTTTTTTTTACCCGCTCGCGCCAGTACTGAAGACGCTTTTCACGCTCATCCTCGCGTTGCCGACCGTGGAAGATGAACAAGACGACTAGGGTTGCGATCATACCTAGGGGAGAAAAAATGACGTTATACGCGAAAGATAGTACACCAGGCCAAATAGCGAGTTGTGCTTACCTCCGAAGATACCAATGCCGATGATGATATACACCCACAAAGGGAGGTGATGAGGATTAGAGGGAATCTCGCCGCAAGTTTGGTCCGGCAGGCAATTGTAGCTGCTGCACTCTTTGTCCGCAGAACAACTCGCACCCAGATCTTTTTGTTGAATGCAGACGGTGGAGTTGATGTCGCAGTAAAGGCCGACCTTACAGTTATCGCTGCAGGGATACAGTAAATCAAAGGATGGGCCAGTATGATCGGTCACGCTCGTACCGCGACACCACGTAGACAAACTCGCCACTTGGTCCATATGCGATATATCCAGTGTTTTCTATCTCACATGTCGAGCCAGCAGTGATATTCGCGAATCTGAAGAGGTGAGATGTTGGCCGCGTAGAGAGGACTCTGAAACACGTACTGGCAAACAAAGTTGAGACAAATAGAACCATTGACATTGAGTCCACGACCAGTGGTGTCTCTGAGATCTTTGAAATCATCGGGGCCAATACACGAGTCTAGAGATGGAGAGAAGTGATTATGTATCATCCAAAATTTGAAGATATCGATACTACGGACCGTCCCGGTCGAATTGACACGGCTGTCCAACTTGAATCTTCGAGGCACATTGCGATCCTTCATCCGGACAGAACTCATCGACCGAACATTTTGGAGGAAGATCGATGCGTTTCCCGCTTCCCCGACTGTCGCCGGTGATATAACCAAGCGGAAATTCGTCCCTGCGCAACCTTTGTTCCGACATATGCCATTGTCACACCAGGTTGTCGCATTACAGTCAGAGTTGTATTGGAGGGTGCCGGTGGCTAGGCCATTGTGAGAGGTTGCAGGTGTCTGTATTTGTGTCCGTGGAGTTTGCGACAGAAAGGACAGACACGGGGAGAGAGAGAGGAGAAAAAAGAGCGTCGGGGAGATGAAGAGCGTGGTAGTAACGAAGGAACAAAAGGCTTGTGCAGTACAGGACGGGAGTCACAACTCAGTGTCACGCCTGCGACAATTCAGTTCGTCGCACCGCACGTCAATGAAAATATTGATTTGCTGATTGTTCGTATGTACGTTACGAGTGCTGGTTATTGGGATCAGTATTTACAGAGAATATATTTCCCGGGGGTGCAAGTTATCCCAAACCAGGCGTTACACAGGTGTTACTTTCCGTTTAGGATTATTTCTGCACTTGCGGTTTTTGCAGAGGTCATCATCTGCTTGCACCCATGTCATTCATCGCCTCCCCGGCAACATCGGGGCTGAAACAACATGTGTCGTGACTTGATCGGTGTTGGAGTATATAATGGGCCAGCCCAGGGAGGTTCGAGGTTCCTGACCCCCGCCTTGACTCCGACCACCTGGTGTGGAATAAATCAATACACAAATTGGCCGCAGCCACCAATGCTGAGAATAGTTTTATGAGTGTTCTATGATGTTTTCTAGTGGTGCGTCGAACAAAGCTACAAAAGCAAAAACGAAAGGCGTCGTGTCTCTACCGAACCTCATTCTCAACCCATCGTATATCCAAAATATGAGTTGCACTTACTGGGCACCGATCGCGCGACCTGTAATTCCGCACCCCGCGTACAGCCCCTTCATCCCCTGTGCACGATATAGCTCCCTTGCAACAGCCGAAAACGACCTCTGGCCACTGTCCCCGGCCGGAGCTCTGCTTCAGTCTGCATTGTGCTCTGACCGTGTCGGCCGGGAAAAACGCGAGGTTGTATGCTGCGCCTGCACACGCGCCACTCAGCGCACTCTCCCAAGGTCGAAGCTGTCGCTCCGGCGCGTCCCTGCGCATCAGTTTGCACACGAATTCTTTGGTTCCGAACCATGCGGCCGCTCCGCCCGTCTCTCGGATGAGCGTGCCAACCTGGCCCAGCCACAGCCCACGAACGCCGGCCGTGCGAATCACATCGCGCAAGATAGCAAAAGGTCCTGGAAGGTCTCGAATGAACGCGGTCGCCGTTGGTACTGTGGACAACGAGGCTTGGGGGGTAATCAGCATCTGCACCTGCATCTTGCACTTGACGAGCTCTATAGGTCCTTATTGTCAACCGTAAGCACACCTAATAGTTCACGTTGTGGGGAAGGCGACGTACAGAACGAAGCTGGTTATGGTGCCAGCACCCGCAGCAGCGAGGGTCAATTGAGGGAGCGAAAGAGCCTGCGTCACTGGAATGTTTCCTGCTTGCCGGATGACATTCTGTAGCTCTCCGTATGCGAGGAACAAGGTCGCGTTTTCG